>JAUTXW010002251.1:0-42179 GCA_030620095.1 Kuschelorhynchus macadamiae | reverse complement strand
CATCTGAAAAGTCTACAGTTATTTGCATAGGTACAAAAAATAGAAGAAATTTTGTTAGGAGAAAAAACTAGAGCTTAAAATCAGTAATGTTCCTTTGACTTTCGTGCCAGGTGCTCGGAATTTAGGATTATTTGTAGATGAAGATTTGAGGTTCTGTGAAAACGTTAAAAATATTGTTAAAAAAACCTTTTCCTTTCCTTAAAACTAATACATAGTAATCGACATTTATTAAATTTTAATGTGAAAAAATTGCTCTGTGAATCTCTAGTTCTTTCCCACTGCCTGTTGCAGTCTAATTTTTAATATTCGTAAATACTTTGCAACAGAAATTTATTCTTCGTAGTCATATTCACAACAGGAATGTTAGATTCAGAAACAAATTTACAAAACCCCATAAAACGGGTCTTTTTTAGGAGAAGAACTTATACAACTCTTTGCCCGGCGAATTTAAGCGTTACAATTTCAATAAACTGAAATATAAACTACGGAATCACCTGTTTTATAAGCAATTAAATAAGCAGGTAGGTAATGATTTTTATCGACTGGATAAGTTTGCCGCGGTAAGCGTGTCTGCCTGAATTTCATTTCGAATTATTATTCCCAATAATTTCTTAAAAAAATTGTTTTATTTTAAGAAAAGCTACAATTTCTTGATAAAATTAAATGTAATATTCAAAAATAATATTAGAAACTCGATATGTAGATATTTAATGTGCTTAATTTACGTTTAATTTTGCTGAGGATGTTTAATGGACTCATCCTTGGTTGAGTGGGAGTAGTCAGAAGGCTAGACTTCGCCTGGTTGAGCTCTGTTTTTATCTCTTATACATATCATTTATTTATTTGTATAAAATTTGTTTGTAATCTTTTTTGGAAATAAAAATTCGTTTAATATTATTATTATTAATTGACATATTTTCTTTGTTAATTCTTCGATTAAATACTACTACAAGGCCTCGTAAATTACACTTAAATTTAAATATATGAAATGAATAATTCACTTATATACAGGTAATTATGTCATTATGTGTTGATTGATAGCGCGCTACTGAGCAAGGGCTGTTCTCTTGCAGCCCCGTAGAGGCTTCATTTTAATTCATTTTGTCTCCTTCGCAGATTTAATGCTCGGTTTAGTTTCATTCAAAACGATAAGATTACCCGAAAGCATAAATAACTCGACGCCTAAATCTGTTCCGTGATTTTAATGGTATCACGCGCTTAAAATGTATTTACTAAGACAGATAAATGTTAAGCCAACTAAAATCGTTAAATATAAAATGCAGTCTTACACAGCGTATTTTTTTTAAATTGCTACCCATTTTTGAGACAGACATACTAAAAAATACAACTTTTAAATTAAAAATGTTTTTCTACCTTTTAAAATTTGGTTTAATTTGGGAAATAATGATAAATTTATATATAAATTAATTTTAATATTTTGCCTTTTAGTTTAGTGAGTTGATTCAAAGTAAAAAATCGGTAAACTTCTTCTACCCGGAACATCCCTATTTATGAATCTTTCCTTTAATTAGGAATAATGAAGTGTGATCCAGTTTAGTTTCGCACATCATCATTTAGTAAAAATATATACATATAGGGGAAAGTGGGCAATAGCGCTAGGTTTTCTTTTATGAACTGTAGCTAATAAAAATAATTAAAATATTTAACTCCAAATTCGGTACACTTGTGGAGTACTATTTTATTATTTGTATGCTGGGTACAAAATACCTTAATTAAAAAAACAAATAAACGTAAATATATATCTTTACTTCCCTCGTAAAAGGGAAGTATTGTAATCGTGAATAAATCACCCTCCGAGATTTTTTTCAGATCTTCACGTTTCAGGGTCCCTAAATGCCGAAAATCATGTTTTCTCAATTACGTCGGTCTGTCTGTTCGCAGCATAGCTAAAAAACTGCTTGCTCGATTGACTGAATTTTGGTCAAAAATTAAGGGTCATATGGGTGTGACCTGTTAATATTTTGGTAAACATCCAATATGGCGAAACAGAATGGCGGAAGATTATCTCAAGTTTTGCACAACCATGAAGTACTATGTTAGAATCAACTGGTAATATGGTGGTACGAATCCAAGATGGCGGAATAAAATGGCAGCATTTAAAAATTCATCTTAAAAAAACTGCTTAATTGATTGGTTTCAAATTGTCTGCCATAAATAATTGTGGTACAGGGATCAATTATTAAATTTGTGGTACTAATTTAATAATAATAATCTTCTTATTCAATTGACTGTACATTTTGGAGAAAAATTAAATATGATACAAGGATAAACTCGTGCGAATTTAACATAACAAAATCGCGGTGTGTATCAATGTTAAAACTACTTATTGAATTCATTTTAAATTATCGTTTAACAAATCATTCATCAAGCATTATATATATTTGTACTAATTTTAACAATGACAGAGAGAAATCTTGACACTGATGTAATTCCTAGAGGTCTTTCGGATCATGAGACGGTTAGAGCCAACTTTCAATTTAATTTTAGGATAAATAATACAGGACAGGACATAGATGTGGTAGAATTTAAGGTACTAAAAATTTAACAAACTTTAAACATTTGGCACAAGAGTTTGATTGACAGAGTATTTTAATCGTAAAACTGTTTAATAAAAGTTTTCCTGTGTGAAAAATTACAACAACAAAAAATAAAAAACCCTGGCTTACTAGAGGAATAATAAACATACATACATTTGAAAAATATACTTATAATTAATATTTTATACACTATTTTAATAGATATAGAAATATTAGCGACGGGTTATCAAATTGGCCAAAGCATTATATTATAAGAATCGAAAACAAATATGCAAGAAATAAAACAAAGGAAAACTGAAAAAGTAATGTAGTATTTTAAATAAATTTTATTGTTCTGTGGCCAATAGGCTTGAAACAAATCTGATACAAAAAACGGAACCTATGAGCTATTTAAATGGGAATAGTTTTGTCCATCAAACTTTTGTTCTTACAAATGTTGTTGGTTATGAATTAGGGAGTGTATTTAGGCAAATAAAAAATAAGAACTCCTCGGGATTTGATGATAGAATTTTTGAGAGCCGACCCTATGAGTCACTAAACGTCCTAGCGGAAGCAATGAACCGTTCTTTTTTTGAGGGGAATTTTCCTTCTTTTTTGAAGACCGCAAAGCTTGTACCTATATTCAAGAGGGGGAACCTGATGAACCTTCAAATTTTGGCCCTATTTCCTTACTTACAACACTCAGTTAAGTTGTTGAAAGGCTCGTTAAGGTCAGAGTGCTTTCTTTTCTGGACAGATACAAAATTCTGACAAAGTTTCAGTTTGGTTTTCAAAGGGGTAAGTCGACTGTCGATGCTGTCTTCTCTTCGCTTGAGAATCTTTACTTGGGTTTTTATGAAGAGGAGCTAACTGCTGCTGTTTTTTGTGACTTTTTTAAAGCTTTTGATTGTATCAATCATACATTCCTTTGTAAAAAATTGAAGCACTATTGTTGTAGTGGAACTTCATTACAATGGTTTCAGTCATACCTATCAGGAAGAAGACAGTTTGTTTAGACTTCAAAAGGATCAAATATTCTGCATATCAGTGATGGTGTTCCACACGGGTCTGTATTGGGCCCAATCCGATTTTTGTTGTACCTTAATGATCTTGCTTTTTTGGATATTCGGATTGCGGATGATACAACTCTTCTCTGGAGGAGAACCGATCACAGCGCTCTAATGAATACTATTTATGAGGATTTGGAGAGGGGGAAAGAATGATTCTTACTTTTAAGTTTACATTGAATAACATAGATCTAAATAATATTCAAATAAAAAACCAACCTGTCACAAAAGTTTTGGGTATTCATATTGATAACGAATTAAAATTCTCTACTCACATAACCCTATTTAGTACTTGCTGTGAGAGTAATTTCTAATGAATTAGGTTCATCTGCGGCCAAGATGGCATATCATTCTTTAATCGAATGTCACATAAGATATGAGATCGCTTTTTCGGGATTTTGTAACCACCAATTGCTAAATTCCATCTTTGTTCTCCAAAAAAGGCCACTGCGCTACATATGTAAAGCTAAGTTAGGGAACACTGTAAACCTCTTTTTATAAGGGAAGAAATTTTCATTTCTCTTTTTATCTTGGAGACTTGTTGCTTGATGCACAAAAAATTTAGGAATTTTTCTAGACATAGTGCTTATACTACCCGCAACAGTAGCAGCGTTCCTCTCACAATACCCAAATTTGCTTTAACTAAAAACTCATTGATTTATGAAAGTGTTAAGATTTACAATCACTTACCTATGAACCCGAAATTAATTACTGTTGAAAAGTCCTTTAGACGGGCTCTCAAAAACATTCTTAAGTTAAAGCCTGCAGGAATTTTATGATAACCCTCTAACTCATTTGTTATTATACAGATGTATAGCTTTTATTTTAATTGTTGATTGTTGTCTATTGTTTCGTTATTATTATATGTGTTTTATCTGTAATTTTTTTGAGCCTTTCAATGTATAGTTTACTTTTTTAAACATAGTGTAAGTTACTCCATAACGTATTATAGAACATTTTTATTTTTAAGGTTGCTTTTTCAATGAGACACGTTTTTCTGATGACAATAAAGCTTATTTTGATTGTTTGTTTGTTATTCCCCAAATCAAGTGTGGCATAGGTAGAAACTGGTAAAATATTGGTAGGGATCCAATATATTGGAACTAAATGGCGTCCAATAGAAATGTTTGAAAAGCCAGTATATATATATATATATATATATATATATATATATACAGTGTGTCCCAGATTCGAGGAAACTTATTGCATTCGATATCTGGCTTCAGATTTACGATCGATCAATAAGTTTGGGAAATATCGGCGAAAAACCGAAAATGGCGGATTTCGTTTTTCGGCAGTATATCCAGAACGGTAAATTTGACAGCTGTCAAAATGTGATATTATTCGGACACATTTTTAAGACAAGTAGGATAGCGTATACGACAAGTCTTCATTGTTTTTTGATAACCCGCAACCCGCCTCAACTTTCATTTTTCTTATGATCGCCATATTGGATTTTTCGATTTTTGGAAAGAGCCTTAAATTTCCCGTCTAGTGATATCTCACAAGTGCATTAAAGATTTTAGTGTCATCAAAATATCACACTTCGTAAATTAGGTTTCAATGTTTTTAAAGGAGGCCATGATTTATTTGTCACAAGATTACATTAATAAGTAAGCAATGTATTGGACGCATTGAATTTTCAATACAACATGAACGTAAATAACGACTTAAGAAATCTAAATGAGCTTTAACTACTTTGTAAGTGGGTAACATTAATTTACAAATCTGCAAAATGACGTCCATTTGCATCGAGACATTTTTGACAATTGGCGACTGTTCTTCGTACAACCCTGGTAAGTGTATTTCGGTTAATATTTCTAAATGTGACCAGAACTCTTTGTCTCAGGATTTCTATGGTCACGGGTCACATCAAATTTATAGATTTCATTCTTCGTGTGACCCCAGAGATAGAAATCCAAGGGCGACAGGTCAGGGGATCTAGGAGGCCAAGATATTGGACCATTTAAAGAAATTATTCTTTCGTCAAACTGCTCTCTTAAGAAGTTCCTGACTTGAATGGTATTGTGAGCCGGACATCCGTCTTGTTGGAACCAAGTTCTTCTTAATTCATCTTCCGTTAGAATAGCTCGTAAACCTGGTTTCGCAAAAGCTCTAGGTACCTCTGCCCGTTTAGGTTGTAGTCAAACAATAATGGTCCAATAAGTCGATTTCCTGAAATGATTAATAATTTATAAATAGGTGCCCAACAGTCAAGGGCGGCAGGGTCGGCCGGGTGGTACTAGAAACTATAAATTATAAAAATTATCTTTATTAAAAAGTAGATATTTTCTTTCCAAAAATAATTATCGAAACATCCCGTAATGAATGAGCTTGTATACAGTTAAACATATATAATAGCCGTAATAAATTATTTTGTTGGTATTGCATATTAATTTCGGAAATACTAAATCAATTTATTTCAGTGATATAATAATCTTAAAGAAGTACACCGTGCCTTAATAAAACATAAAATATCAAAAGAACAAACCCCTCGCGCTTTAAAATTTAAATTATTCGGAAATACAGCCTTTCCATAAATCATAATGAAAATCGAAAAATAATTCGATATTTGATGAATATGGTATTTTTTTCATAACGCAAGAACTAGGATGCCCGGATAATAATAAATCATTAAATTCAGACAATCAAAATAATTTTAGAGAATTAGCTAAATCTGCAGAAAATTTAGATAAAGTGTTAATAAATTTATAGAACCCAATTCTATTTTTATAGGTTTTTCGAAACTACAATACAAAATGATTGAATAAAAATATCAAAAAAGTAAGTTGACTGACTAGAGTAGAACGATTTACTTTTTTTTTATTAGATTATACTCTTTTAGTATCATTAAAGAACTAAACGAAAAAAAAAAGATTATTATTTGACCATCATTTGGTGCTTATTTAAAAAAGATTGGTTAGATTAACTTACCAATGATCCCACACCAAACGTTACTTCCAAATCTGATCTCTAGACGTCTCTCTGCCACTTCGTGAGGATTTTGCACAGCCCAATGATGACGGTTGTGCCTATTAAAGACTCCACAAAAGACATGATTTACAAAATCAGGATTTTCATTACATCTCCTAGTATACCACTCACAGAACTGTTGTCTTGGAAAATCAGTTTCTTTAAGTCCTTGTACTATTATGGGTTTATATGGATGGTACTTATTCTTTTTTAAAACTCTCTGTACTGTTGATTTTGGCACATTAGTTTCCTGTTCTACAGTTCTTACCGATGCACTAGGGTTTTCGTTGATAGCTTGTAAAATGTTTCTGTCTCGATTTTCATTGTTATTATTTTATCCGCTTCTAGCTTGTTCGAAGGCACCATGGTTAATTAAATTAACTACGATTTTCCTGAATTGGGTTTTATGAGGCTGCCGTCGTTCAGGGTACATCTCCAAATACCTTGCTGAGGTAACGCCCGCGTTTCTGTACGATTGAAAGCAGTGGCGGCTCGTGGTGTTTAGGCTAGGGTAGGCGACAACCACAATAATTTCAAGAATAATGACGTTATAAGAAAACGTTAAGCCGCGTACACACTTAGCTGACAACTAAGTTTTATAAATTAAATTTATCCGCCTATCTTTTAAAAGGGCGAATTTACTTATTATGACATCCGTAAAGTTATCAGCCTTCTGTAAGGAGCAGAACAACTCTTTTTCTATTGAAATTAGCGCAAGTGACGATAAACGTTCATTTTTTATTGTATCGCGAGAATACGTTTTTATTCGCTTTAAACAAGAGAAATGTCTTTCCACTGAGGTACTTGTAATAGGTATGGTAGCAATTAACGCAAAAAGTTTGTAACTTTCAGGAAATATTTCTTGAAGTTCATTTTTTACGAAATGTTTTAAAATTGCCTCGACGCTCAGCAATGCAAATTGTTCATCGAGATATATTACACTAAGCTCATTAATTAATTTTTGTTTGTCAAAGAAATTTTTATAAAAGTTGGTCACATTCGTCACAAATTCAAGCGGAAAATTTTTGCTATATTCTTCGAATTTTGAGGAATCCGCTAAAGAAAAATATAATAACTGAGACATATCTGCAAACCTAACTTCTATTTGAGTCACAATATTGTCAATTATCTCATAAAATAAAATGCGTAAAGAACTTTGCTCATCGCCTTTAATGGTGTCCGATAACTTAATTCTTTTTGACAATTGCCCTGAGTCCCTATTATTAAAAATCCTTGTTTGGGCTTGTTCAAATATTGTATTAAACATTGTCTCATTTCTCAATAACTTGATACGATCTCTTGCCATAAATATTTGCTTTTTACAATAGGTGATGTCCAATGATTTTTTCTGTAGAATGTTGAAAAGGGGGTCAGTTATGTCAAAAATATGTTTATACACAGCGGTAAGAAACGAAAATTCTAAATCGTTCATAAATTTAAGATATCCCTTGGCCCCGTTTATTGACTCAGCCGATGATGATTGGTCGTCAATAATTTTAGAAAAAACTAATTTTAGGCCTTCCCATTCAGAGTGCAAGATTTGAATGATTTTAGAACGGGAAGCCCACCTGGTGTCTGAACTGGAAGAAATCCTCTTTCCTATCGTCGAATCTAAAGTAAATGTCCGTTTTGCAGACTGATGAAAAAATCCGGGAATCGAGGACACACTTGCGAAAAAAATTCGGCAATTTTTTATATTTTTTGAACCAGTTTGTAAAACCAAATTCAATCTGTGCGCACTACAATGCGTAAACAAAGCAAAAGGAGCATCATCTTTAACTTTTTTTTGCAAACCATTCAATGAACCTGCCATCACACTAGCACCATCGTAGCATTGCCCAACTAATTTTGTTTTATAATCGAAATTGCCTATGACTGTAACAATTAATCCATACATTGCGTCCGCTGTTCTGTCTTCGCTAACGTCATGAAAACCCAAGAAACTTTCTTTGATTTCACCGTATTTATTAACGTACCGAATTGAAATCGCACATTGGGACTTCTCAGAAATATCCGTAGTATCGTCAGCTTGCACTGCAAAAAACAACGACTCTTTTATCTCCCTATGAATTGTATCTGCAAGGTAATCGGAAATACAGGATATCAAATCATTCTGGATAGTTTTTGATAAACCAGAAAAAATATTTCCAATTTTTTTTAAATGTTGTTGTATTTCGTTATCACGTTTAATTAACAGATTAAAAGTTTCCCGAAAATTTCCCGCACTAACGGAATCGCTTTTTCCATTATGGCCTCTGAAAGATAATTCTTGCTTTGCTAGGTGACACGTAACATCGACCAAATAGCTCATTAGAAGTCTGTTTTTTCTCACCTCCTCATTATATAATTTAAGAGACAAAGAAGATTGTAACTGTAGCGCATCCTGTATAGTGCTACTGTTTTTTTCTAACCGCTTTAAACTAAGATAACTGCTTAAATGTTCTTTCGATGATTCGTGTTTTTTTATGGCCGCAGATAAATTTTTCAAATCAGAAAATCCCTGACGCACCCAAGTATTGTTTCTGCCTTTTGCCAAAAGTAAGCATGGCCAACAAAACAAATTTTGTTTAAAATAGCTACCACATATCCACTGATGAATTTCGTACCATTGAGCTTTAAACGATCGTGAAAAAGTTTGGCCCTGTTTTTTATCAGGCTTTAAAATATTGAGAAGTGGCGTGGGGCGGCCAAAATAAATAACATCTTTTCGATCGTTTTCGTTTACACGCGAAAATGGTGTCTCGCACAAAGAGCAAACAATATCATGCACCGGATTATTCGCCATGACTTTTTAAAAATCCATTAAAAAAAAACAAAGCAACGTAATGTACCTATATAAAATAGAACAAACCGGAAAAAACGCACTTAACCTACGGTCGACGCGACGGTAAATTCATCGAATATGAACCGTCCAACCCCTAAAACTAGCGAAACTACACTTAAAAGCAAAATATTTAATACCTAAATATGTCTATTAGAAACAAATAAAACAAAAATACTTATCCGTTTATCAGGATTTCTTCGTTTTTCTTCTGGCCAATGCCGATAAACAACCAAAATCACAAATTAAAGCACAGAAAAACTAGACGCGGTCGTAAAATAATAGTCAAAAAAACACACACGTATCACCGTCCAATGTTTTTATTTATTGATCGATATCAGAAAACGAGAGCGGTCAGAATGTAATTGACAAAATTTCAAATCACTTGACCGGAAATCCGAACGAACGATAATATAGCATCATGCATACTATTTACGATTTTTACGAATTATAAATGAGATTAATGAGAATAGTAGCAGGTGGCCAACGTTGCCAAACGCAAAATTTGTAAATACGGTTTCGCAAGCCTGAGAAGAATTTCTTTATTTTTCTTGAGATGTACCTAGATTTTGTTTAAAAAACCCTTTCAAAACCACCCTAACAACATTGAAACTGCTTATTTTATTTTTTTTATGGTTTGCAATGTTTGCATATGTAAGGCTGCCAACCGTCCCGCATTCTGCGGGACAGTCCCGGATTATCTTTTAAGGTCCCGCGTTACAAATAAGGTTAGAAATCGTCCCGCATTCTCTAATTATGTCCCGCAAGTCCCGAATTGCAACAAATCATATTCTAAGTTCCCATGTTTATCGGTTTAATAATACAGAGAAGTACCATTTTAAGAAGATTTGATTAAACTAAATTATGTGTTATAAATAAGCCTTAATTAAAAAAAATACCAAAGTGTAGAAACATGTTTCATTTTATTATTATTAAAAAAACCTCACCTAACCTAACATTTATGTTTAATGTCTTTAATTTTTTTGCTTTAGTATATAACAGAATGTTCGGATAATCAATTTAATTAATTAAAAAATTAATGCTGAAAATAAAGAATTTTAGAATATGGTTAATGCGCCTACAACGCATACTAAAATTTGTTGTGTCCCGCATTCGTAAATGAAAAAGTTGGTAGCCTTATGCATATGCATATTTTCTAAAAACGTAAAGCAGTTCAGGTGAAAATTCGAGAATTTGGCAACACTGCCAGATGAACAATATTGGAATCCAATGCGAAGACGTCAAATATTTGCCGAAGGCGGACGATCGTTTCGCCTACTGTAGTAGTTTATTTCGCGTGATTTTCTCTGTATGTCGGTCGCTGGTCGTCGGCGATGTGCGTTTTCGTGGGCTGGCTGGCTGCCGTAGAGAAAGTCTAAATTTAGGCGGTTGGGATATATCGCCTCTAAACGTACATAGGTTTCGCATGTAATCGATGTTTATTTAAATGTTAGGAATTTCTAAGGGAAACGCACGGGTTTTTTCGAAAGTTTTGTATATTTTGTGATGTTAAACGGTTAAATATTGTTTAATTAATATGAGATATTAGATTTTTTGGGCAGTATTTAGGCACGATTATTCAAGGGTAGGCGGCGCCTACCTTGCCTACCCTGACGAGCCGCCACTGATTGAAAGTACAGAGCTAATATGTCAACCTTTTCTTTATTTGAATACGGAATGCCGGCCATTTTCTATAGGTTTTGACAATTTATGCGTCAGATTTATGATTTTATTGGGATAAAAGCGTACCTACTACTTATTAAAACACAGCTTTGATACTTTCAACTATTTAACTTAACGTCAAAGTCAAAATCCAATTTTGTTACAGATAAATCATAGTCTCCTTAGAAAATCATTGAGAGCTAACATTACTTTAAATCATGACCTCCTTAGAAAAAACTAAAACCTAACTTTACGAAATGTAATATTTCGATGTTTAACGCACTTGTGAGATATCACTAGACTGGAAATTTTAGGCTCTTTCCAAAAATCGAAAAATCCAATATGGCGGCCATAAGAAAAACGAAAGTTGAGGCGGGTTGCGGGTTAACAAAAAACAATGAAGACGTGTCGTATACGCCATCTTATTTGTCTTAAAAATGTGTCCGAATAATGTCATTTTGGCAGCTGTCAAATTTACCGTTCTGGATATACTGGCCCAAATCGGGCATTTTCGGTTTTTCCCCGATATTTCCAAAAACAATTAATCGATCGTAAATCTGAAGCCAGATATCGAATGCAATAAGTTTCCTCTAAAACTTTCCCCATTTAACCCTTGCTGTAGGTATAATAGGAGCCGAGATCCCTGTATAGAGAAGCGAATCTGGGACACACTGTATTTATATATATATATATATATATATATATATATATATATATATATATATATATTTTTGTCGGTATTTTCTTGGGTATAGGTTAATATAAACCAGTTCTATAATTTTACATCGACGTTTCGCTCACCATATTGAGCTTTCTCAAGATGAAAATTTATTTCCTAAAAAGACACATATATATAGTTAAAAAACATAAAATTATCAAATTTAACCACATTTTTCTAAAAAACATTACATCTAAGTTTTTCGGTATAAACAAACCAAGACTTTACAATATACAGAATACACTTAACAGAAAATTAAAATTTTTATTTGCTACGTACCTTGAAAATGACATGTTAATCCTAAACGGAATCGAGATTAACAGTGATTTCTATAGCATTGGAATGCTGTTAGTTTATAAGAAATGATACATTTTTTTCCTTTTTTGTATGTATGTATCATTTCTTATAAACTAACAGCATTCCAATGCTATAGAAATCACTGTTAATCTCGATTCCGTTTAGGATTAACATGTCATTTTCAAGGTACGTAGCAAATAAAAATTTTAATTTTCTGTTAAGTGTATTCTGTATATTGTAAAGTCTTGGTTTGTTTATACCGAAAAACTTAGATGTAATGTTTTTTAGAAAAATGTGGTTAAATTTGATAATTTTATGTTTTTTAACTATATATATGTGTCTTTTTAGGAAATAAATTTTCATCTTGAGAAAGCTCAATATGGTGAGCGAAACGTCGATGTAAAATTATAGAACTGGTTTATATTAACCTATACCCAGAAAATACCGACAAAAATATTTTCATAAGGTTAAAGAAAAAAACGAATTATATATATATATATATATATATATATATATATATATATATATATATATATATATATATATATATATATATAGATTTGGTAAGAGTTTCTTGACCTTTCTTTTATATTGTTAATATATATAATTTTCTTGGGTATAGGTCCTTGTGACTGAGGTTTTGGTAGTGTCACATATATTGTCAATTTTAAAAAAATATCATTTTTGACGTTTCGGCACTTGCCTTTCTCAAAAAATGTTTATCCTAAAACCAAAAAACAAAACCCTACATTTCATATAGGTTTTTATTTGTGAAATGTAGGGTTTTGTTTTTTGGTTTTAGGATAAACATTTTTTGAGAAAGGCAAGGGTGTTCCTGCCGAAACGTCAAAAATGATATTTTTTTAAAATTGACAATATATGTGACACTACCAAAACCTAGTCACAATTACTTTCTTTTTTCGGACCTAGACCCAAGAAAATTATATATATTAACTATATATATATATATATATATATATATATATATGTGTGTGTTCCTAAATAAATGTGTACTGAACTTAATTGGTTCACACTTCATTATTCCTAATATAAGGAAATACTCATAATGAGGGAATTTACCGATTTTTTTTTATTTATTTTCATCTAATTACACCCACAGAACATTCTGAAAATCCTAGTTATTAAGGCATTTATCAAGATACCTATTTGAAAACGGAATGAATTAGTAAGAGAAAGAGCCAAAGCGGAGACCGATATGCGACGGTGGAAAGGTAGAAACTCCAGTGGTTTTAGGTTATGTTTAAGTCCCACTGATAAAATCTCTGCCGTAAGACATATTGCCCTCAGATAGGAGCACAATAGCATGTTATCTTTTGCATGTATATACGCCCGTATAACTCCACAGATAGCTGTGTTCAAATAAGTTAAAAGAGACTACTCCGGTAACGTTACTGTACTTCATAAAATATTTTTTATTGGTCGAACCGGTAGATTGGCTCGTTTATGACGTATTTAGATTATTTTAATTTTGAAATATTTATTCAAATGTATTTGAGGTAAAATTTTAATGAGTACGCAATAATTATTAAATTATTAAATACTGATTCGAAATTTTCTCTCATGTCCCTTTATAATTTTAAAACATTTTTAATAATGGCTTGTTCAAAGAGTCGTAATAATACAATATACAATAATATAATATTTCAATCATTACCATTAGAATACATAAATAATAAATAAAATAATATGCCGAAATGGACTAGTGGAATTTATTGAAACACTAGTAATTTTCGACAAATTACATTTCAGTGCATGAAACCTTTTAAAGGTTTTATTGAATTCAGGACCGGATTTAGACACAAGATAGTTAGTTAAAACTATATCTTAAGGCTTCGTAATGCTATGGTTAATCATTTGACTTCTATAAAATCAACCGCCTCGGTAGCTCAGTGGTAAGACAGCTTGCCTTCCAATTGGAAGCCGTGGAGGACACTGTATCAGTGCTCGGCTGTCTGGTCCGGTACGTTCCCGAGGAGCCTTTAGTCGTTGGGATATTAAGTTAAGAACTCTGTTTGTAGACCTGGGTAGATCTACTGACGATAGTAACACAAGTAATATGTCAGGTTGTCCCTGTTGACGCTGAGTGCGTATATCAGACCTTAGGTGTCTAGTCCTACACACTTATTTTCGATTCTATTTTACTATTATCATAACCTGGACGGCTATGTTTCATTAACAAACGTCCGCTAGTTTAAACGAACTGTTATAGTCTGTAATGACATATAGGATATCCTATTTAAAACAGGAAAGTTCATACCAGCCCAGGAAAAATGCAACACCCTGTATAAACAAAAACAAAGAAATATTTTTTATAGTCGTCCAAATAATGAGATAGGACATATTATTTTACAAAACCTGTACACCAGTCTAAATAAAAAATAACTTTTGACACTGAAATAGATTTACTATAATTACACTTAAATAAACGAATAAATTAGTCATCGTAGAGTACTGGTTGTTTTCGCAAAAATTATGAAAGATTTCAAAAATTAAGAGAAAATATACAAAACAGAAAAACGAATAAACGCTAAATAAAACACATAAGAATATACAATATTTATTGCAAGCAATAACACACAGCAGTAAATAAGTAAAATATCTTTATTTGCCTTTAAAACATATAAATCAACAAAATAATGTAAATAAGAATCATACAGTAATGAATGACTTCTTTAGAAGCTGGACTTTCTTCTCGCACTGACTTGTGTGGTAATGGCAAAACATATTCTCCATACTTTTGACAACATAAGAATCCATTGTCACAACAATATTTACCTTCCATTAGAAAAATAACACAACATATCCTCGAAAATACTTAAAATTTTCCTCAACTAATTATTATTGAACATTAAATTATGCAACTCTGCCCTAATTTAACCGTCCTTGTATCTCTTACCGTTTCGGGGATCCCAGTGCTCGTACCTCAAATTTGTATCACCCTGTATATGTCTGTGTTTGAAGCTGTCTAATTTAGTCGGTGCATTTACGCATCTGATCAGGCAATATCAGAAAATTCTCTGAAAAGCTAATTAAGTGTACACCTCATAATACATGCACGATTGTAACATTTTTCAGAAATAATCGGTAAAAGTAGACACAAACTTGAAACTAAAAAGATCAAAATGCTCGAAAATCTACCCATTCCGGTAATGAGTAGGTATACAAAATTCGATAGTACAGTTCAAATACTGACTAAATCGGTAACGAAAATGAGAATTCCAGAGGTCGATAACTTCTTCGAAAAAACTTATTCAAATTTACATCTATTAATTAAATAAAAACGGTTCAAAACACAATAAATAATCATCATATTGTTAAAATACAACGCCGTTATCAAATATATGTAAAATATGACACTAGGATATTACTAATTATTGCAAAACTTTGAATTTTGTTTTAAAGAAAATTAATAACCAAACACTTACATTATAAAACGGAGATGGTAGTCACTTCACAGAAACTGCCTGGGCAGATACCTTGAACCACGTATATTTTCTTCGATTTTTCAATAACTCCGGCAAATTCTCGTTGAAAAACACAGTTTTCTTCTCACAAGAGAGTTTTCTGAAATGAAAATTCACATAGACTTAAACTCATAAGTTTAACATACAAATTGTTGAAACAATTGTAACTAAGGTTACTTAGCATTAAGCTAACTCGAATGATATGAGATTATAATACGATGTAAGTCCGAATAATAATATAAATAATGAATTTTTTAATTTCTTAAGATATTAAAGAATTACAAATCTAAAAAATAATATCTAATACTTTTGATACAGCTCAAAAAAAATAATTTGTCTTTTTCAAGTACTAGTGACGGAAGAAATTTCCGCACTAGTGCGGCAAAAATTAATTTTCCGCATTAACATGAGTGCGTAAAGTTCCTTTCCACCTGCTCATAGGAAAATAAAATTATTAACTCTTTAGTGTTTTTAATTTCATTACTAGAATGCTATAAATGGAATCTTCCTATACAATTATGCGAAAGTAGCAAATAAAAGGCATTGAAATGTGATTAAACCGAATGAGGAAACGAGAACACAGTCGAAATACGGTAAGGCACATACTTTAAGCGTATTCCGCAAGAGTAATCTGAATCTGAAGATCGTAAAACATATAAACGTATTGTTCAAATGCAAAGTATTCAGTGTTCGGGCCACAAAAGCGGGAGTAACGGGTAAAATGTGGAGGATACATAATGTGACAGTTTATTCCGAATGTCGCTGAAAAATTCTCTTGCAGCGCGAAACCAACTTCAATCGGATTAACTCACGTCGAGCTCCAGTCGACATTCGTCTTGAATGGCTAAAAAAGCTTTATAGATTTCGTTATGCTTTGACGGGGAAAAGTCATTTTTGAACTTGAAGAATGAAAGGATTAATTTAAAAAAAATTAAACCTAAAAAATCTTTTTAAAAACAATTTTTAATTTGTAAACTATGACACTAAAAAGTCAAAAATAATATTTAGGGTATGAAGTTAAATACACACGTAGAAATAGTCTAGGGATATTGAAAATTTCAGGTAAGTTTGAAACTTCAAGAACTTGCTTAAAAATGATCGAATCTTCACGAGCCATGAAGGACCCAATAAAAAAATCATATTCGTTTGGCAAATCCAGAAATGTGAGTGCTTAAATGTGAGAATGTAGAGACAACATTTAACGAGGGAGCAGATGTTCAGAGTCATTGGTATCCTTGAAGCCGGTACGCTCCAGATTGATGTGTCGCATGCGATTGGTATTACACAAAGTGACATCTTGGACCACGCCGCATTACCAATCAAAATCAAGACCGTTTTTTGCAATTATCTGCAAGAAAAAATCCCAACGCCACCTGAACTGAAAATGAGACTACAGCAGACCAACGGTATACAGGTAACATCCAGAACTGTCATTAATAGATTACACGAAGCTAGCTAAAAATCTAGGAGACCTTTTCTTTCTTTCCTTTCAATATAGAGTCGGCTGCCACTTCTTTGCTTTCAGCGATATTCTCCAGCCCAATATGTAACGACCACGGGTTGTCAAGCAAAATGCTCCTCGTAAATCGTTAAATGGTACTATTATTTTTATTTTTTTTTCTAATGCATCTTGGCTTCCACAGGTTGCCCCTTAAGGAAGTACTACAGGGTACCACGAGATGACCCCTTCTTTCAAATCTTCCCCGTACCCCTTCTACACCCCACATAGGGACCACTACGCTATATATTCTATGCAGAACTAAGCAGACGAACAGGATAGAATGCATGAACAACTAGGCCTCACACGTTCACAGTGTCTACTCCCTTTGTTGCGTGGAAGAACCACTTATATTAAGAACACAGAGGTCTGTCCTCTACGAGGCGATTCGAAAGACTGTAGGATACCTTTGAGATGTAAACCACTTCCAAGGAGAAACTGTGTCGTTCGCTTAACATGGGCTCAATAAAACGTTTTATGGGACATTTTTATTGACTCCCATTCTTTTTGCGGACAAATAACGATTTGAACTCCATCCTGATCCTAAAATAATATTCATAGATATGGAAATAATAATTGCGGTGATTTTACTTCCCTCTTAAAAGGGAGGTATTGTAATCGGGAAAAAATCACCCTCCAAGATTTTTTTAGATCTTTACGTATCAGGGTCCCTAGATCCCGAAAAACATGTTTCCTTAATTCCATCGGTTTGTCTGTAGGTCTGTTTGTTTGCGGCATAGTTAAAAAAACCACTTAACCAATTGACTTGACTGACAAATTTTGGTCAAAAATTAATTAATTTGGGGATGACATGGTAATATTTTGGTAACAATCCAATATGGCAAAACGAAATGGCATGGCGGCCTAGTGAAATGTTAAAAAAATTATTACTAAAACACTGCTTACCTAACCTAACCTAACTTAACCTAGGTTCGGAAATGCTTCGTTACGGAGATACAGGGTGTTGAAATATACATTTTATATTATTTTTTATTAAATTACCTGTTGCAAATAATAAAATTTACTCATGAAATTGGGCATTCGGGGTATTTTTTGAGTGAGGAATCATAATTTGGTATTAAATTTCATGTGACACTTAGAGGGCGCTACGTACGCTACTATTATTTATGTAAATTTGCCTTAACTTTTTTGGTGATGCACTTCTTGGTTTTTTTTTTTAAGTATAAATGTTATTCTTGTACCTTTTCTAAGCAAAAAAGCAATACTTACTTAACAACGCTAGAGGTTACCGTTCTCGAGCAATTTGCAAGTTTATGCGTCGATACAAGGAATACAATTTTTTTAATAATAATAAACTAAGGTGTATTTATTTCAAGACAATACAAAATTAAAGGTAAGTATGAATTATTCTAAACTATAATAAATACTCCACGTGATTACCGTTAGTTTAATAATGTAACTCTTTTTTTAGAGAACGTCTGATACGTCTATAAATATTCTGCATTTGTCTGAACTCATTGAACGCATTTTGAATTCGCAACCAGAGCTGCTTACACGTTTGTATTGGAACGGAGTACACACGGCATTTGAGAAAACTCCATATACAAAAATCACAAGGATTTAAGTTTGACGACCTAGCTGGTCATTGAACTGGTCCGCCTCTACCAATCCACTGATTTTCGTAAGTCTGATCCAGATATTGACGCACATTTCGACTAAAATGAGCCGGACACCCATCGTGCATAAACCACATGGCTTGCCGAATATTTAAAGGAACTTTCTCTAGTAATGTGGGTAAAATATTCTGAAGAAAATTTAAATACTCTTCCCCTGTTAATCGACCTGGCAACACAACAGGTCCAATTAGGTTGTTGTTTACAATACCAATCCACACATTAATACTAAACCTATGTTGATGTTTGGTTTCTTTCACAACATAGGGATTATCCCCAATATATGCATAATGATGTGAATTGTGTAAATTATTAATTCAGTTTCTTGTGAAACTAGATTCATCAGAGAATAAAATACGAGAATAAAAAGTTGAATCTTCAATTTTCTTATTTCTCATCCAATCGGAAAATACTACAAGCGCAGGGAAATCACCCTAAATCATAGCATGTACATTTCTAAAATGAAACGGGTATAAGTTCTCCTTGTGTACAATATTACTTACAGATGATTTGCAAATTCCTGGATGCATTGCTGACAATCTTCCACAACTTAATTCTGGGTTATCCATCAGAATAGCTTCTTCGAATTCCTCAACTACAACGGGATGCCTACCCGTTTCATTTTTTGTTGGAGACACAGATTCGGTTTCCCTCAACCTCTGCTGAAGTGCCGTAAAAGTTGTTTTTAAAAAAAATGTAAATTAAAATCTTACTTCAATTAAATCAAATTATTAATATGACAATAACAATTTTGTCAAAAATGACACTTGCGTTTATTATTATTAAGAACGGTTACCTGGCATTGTTGAATAAGTATACCTTGTTCAGGAATAAATACTTACACTTTCCTAAGCTAAAAAAATGTACTAGGTTCTCTAAAAAAAAAATTACATTAATTACATAATAGTAGCGTACGTAGCGCCCTCTAATTGTCACATGAAATTTAATACCAAATTATGATTTCTCACCCAAAAAATACCCCGAACGCTCAATAGGGGTTGTTCGTGGACGCCCTGTATATATATATATATATATATATATATATATATATATATACTGGTTTGCATGTACTGCATAACACGAAATATTAAAAATATGCAAGTTTCGCTCATGAGTATCTATTGCAGTTACTTAAAGGGGCTCCTAAAAACCAATTTTGAACAATTATTAGCACCTCCGCCACAGGAAGACACTCGTCAAATTTTATTACATCATCTTTTGACACCCTTAACACGGAGCAACAAAGGAGAGTTTTTTAATAGACCTTTAACCACTGTAAGCCACTTTAATATCCCATAATCTTAACTACAATAGCCAGGGTGTTAACATATAATCAGGGGTGGTTTCGTACGCAGTTTCCTAGAGATGCTCTCCTCAATCCCGCAATATATTTTGCTCGAGTAATTTGTCCCCCGCTCACGTATTGTGTGGCAAAACGCAATTCCTAATATCCCATTAAGGCGTGATTTTGTTCGCTACATGAACTCCGAACAACTGAATTTTGGTTCGTAATAAATCCGATGTTAGATCAGCTAAATTTTATTACTTTATTCCCTTACTTGCAACAATAAAATTATCCTTTATATCGAGCCCCAGAAATAAGATTACATATAAACAATACTTTTTATTTACTTTTTTTTACTTTTATTTAAAAAAAGGTAAATTTTTCACCTTTAATCACAACTTTCCTACATTATTTATACAGTGTATTTCAAATGTAAGATAAAATATTTAAGGGGGCAATTCTTGGATTCATTTTATGAAAAAAAACTTAATTAACTTAAACTTTATAAAACCAAAAATGTCATAAATGTCTTAAATTTTGAGATACTGGGTGGTAAAGTTTTCAAAAAAAATATCTTTTTTTTATAAAATCTGATGATGCTACTCTAGATATTTTAATGAAATTTGGTATACAGCTACTATGGATTAACAGGCATTTTCTGGCGTACAAAATTTTATTTATTTCTTGCAGTGGCGTTCGTGCGGGATTTGAACTACATATTTCTAAAGAAAAATATGGTGCGCCACTGCTTTTTCTCGCAACAAAAATTATTTTTATACCAGTGGCGGCTCGCGGGTAAAAAAGTAAGGGAAGTGCAAATGAAGCAAGAAAACATCGCAACAATTTTTTTCCAGAATTTTTTTTATATGTAGAAAGGGTAGAATATTTTTTACGACTTACCTAAATTTTGTATACTAAATCAATTCTCCTATCCTTCATAGCAGCAAATTTATTTATAACATCCTCATAAAATGGATGAGTTGCCCTAATCTCCTCCATAAATTCCTCTTGAATTGAAATATTGCCTAGAGAAGTAAGTGTTTCTTCAGATATTGTATTTTTTAAATAAGTTTTACACGTTTGAAGCAATTTTTTTTTTCAATTGCTCTTGCAGCGATATATTCCAATTACTGTCATTGGCAAAAATAAGACTAAGCTCATTTTTAAGTCGTTGACTTTTTGAAAATATTTCCCCATATAACTGTAACAAATTTTCAAACGGGCCACGGAAAATTTAAATATATTCGGAAAATTTAACAGAATCTGCCAAATATAAAAATGTAAATTTTTCAGAGTCTTGAAAGCTTAGTGTCATTTCCATTAAAATATGGTCCAATATTTCATAAAAAAGGGTTCTATACTTAGCCCTAATTTCTTCAGGTGAAACCTTAGCAAGCTCACGTTTGTAATGATTTATTTCTGTAAAAGAATTTGCTTTATCAAACATGGTATTAAAAAAACGTTCATTTCTTTTTTTACAGAGCGCCTCACGACAGCGTTTTATATTGCATATGCAAAAAATAATGTCAAGCCATTTTTTTTGAAGAACGCAAATAGTATGCCTGTGATTGAAAGAATGTCATTAAACACTAATACCAGAAACGTGAATTCAAAATCGTTCATCTCACCTAAAAATTCTCTCGCAAGCCGGATTGATTTTTCATCAGATTTATCACAGTTTGTAATAAATTCAAAGACGTCTTTTAATTTATTCCAGTCTTGAACAATCACGTTTACTAACTTCGAATTTGAAGTTGTAACAACACCATAAATAAATATGACACAAAACAGTCAAGTTAACTGCAAATGAACTCACTGATTGCAGCGAAATCCGCGAAAATAAAAGTAAACAACCACCGCGAACTGAACGAAACGTGGGTGTAGTGTACTGCGCCTGCAATTCACCGAGAGCGTTGTATGGCGCTGGGCTCGACGTCATCGGGTGCGCGTTGTGATGGCAACATAGTACGAAAATCGTAAACTAAACATAGCACCTCCAGCAAAGTCAAAGCGGTTTGCGCCACTGTTATAGGTGTTATAATAAAGTTCGATTGAAAGTTTTAAAAAGACATGCCGCCAACCAACGGTCAAGTAAAATATTTATTCGAGATGTACAGTTTATTTTTTACCAATTAGGTGAATAAATGAATGTAAAAACTAAAATTTTAAGAGATATATAATAAATATAGTTAGATGTTTGCTTGTTTATTTTTCCTGGTGAAGTAGCACTTCACCTACTTCACCTGAATAGCCGCCACTGTTTAATAATTCTCATTTACTTCTGAGTAAATTCGATCTCTAATAAATATTTCTCTACATGATCATGATCACGTGGAAATTGATAGAAGATGCCCTTTTGCTGTTTTGAAGACCCTTTTGTAAAAAGTGTTTTAAAACTAAAAGGTAAAAGATTTGAAGCAGCGAGTCCTTGTGTGATTTAAAAAAAAGAGTTTCTAGATATGTTTTCGAAATTTGAGATTTTCCTCGGAATTTCCTAAGGTGTTAAAACAGGCATGGGCAAGCTTTGCTTAGCTGAGGGCGTAATTTCGGGACTGAATCAGGTCGCGGGACATAGGTAAAAAATAAGTAAGAAGTAGTGAATAAAAAAGCGATAAAAATTGACACATTTTTTTATTTATTAATTATAATAGAATAATTAAACATATAAAAAACAAATTAACAAAAACATATAGAAAAATCAAATGAAAATTGATGCGAGACTTCAGTTTGAAGCTGAAAAACACAATGATCAATATTAGGGTCAACATCACTAGTACAAAGGCGCAATGTGTTTTCTAAATTAACATCTGTAAGCCGAGTACGATGATTATGTTTATTAATTTTCATGATTGAAAAAAGCTACTCACATTGCAGGTATGTTCTATAAAATTCGCTTAGTTCCACTTCATCAAATTTAGACTTCAAATATGAGTCTTCTTGAAGCTCGATCAACCCCATTTGTCTTCCACATTACACTTACAAGGATTTGCAAAAATATTGAAAGTGCTATCAATATTCTTAAAATCGGAAAACCGACCAGTAAATTGCTCTGACAGTAGTTTCAGTTCTTCAGCATAGCGACCATATTCAATGTTTTCGTGACAAGATAATGTTAAAAACTAAAACAGTTTTTACTTCTTATTTGTGTTTGCCACAAACGAATTTTGTTTCGAAAAACTTTAAGAAGACTGTACAGCTGATTTACCAATTGCCCTTGTTTTTGAAGCTTCAAGTTCAGGTCTTTTAAGTATCCTGTGATGTCTACCAGGAATGCCAAGTCACAAAGTCATGTTGAGTCACAAATTTGTGGCAATGTTTTCTCTCTCATTTCCATAAAATCAGCTATTTCTTTTCTAAGATCATAAAATCTTTTTAGCATTTTACCTTTGCTTACCCACCTTACTTCGCAACAGTATATCACATCATCGTGTTCTGAAGAGTTTATCCAAAAATGCTTTAAACTGGCGATGGTTAAGACCGCGGGATCTAATGAAATTGATGGTACTTACTACCACATCCATAACGTTCTTCAGTCGAATGGACTTAGAGCACAAGTTTTGTTGGTGAATAATGCAATGCAGAATTATTAAATCACATTCTTGCACTTTCAAAGCGATTGCTCTTTCCTTCAGAATTCCGTTAAAACCTTTTCGTGAACCGACCATTGAAGGCACACCATCTGTGCATACTCCAACTAATAATTTTTATTAATTAATATTAATTTACACCACTGCTTTGTATCTCGGCAAAAATATATTTTACAGTATTCCTCTGTCACTACAAATTCTTCATCAACACCTCGTATAAAATTTGCTAACTGGGCTGTGTGAGATAAATCGGTACTCTCATCCAAAGCAATCGAAAATGCTTGAAAACCAGCTAATCTATGAGTCAATGTTTTTTTGATATCACTAGCGATCATATCTATACGTCGAACAACAGTACGTCCCGATAAGCTCACTTTCTCAAACTCTTTTTTCTTTTCTAGGCACAAAATTTCTGCAACATCTTCTAGGCACTCTTTAACAAACTCTCCCTCAGAAAATGACCTCGATGTTTTCGCTGTTTGTGTGTACCATATTTCATTCATATATCTAGAGTGATATCTATTTTTGAAAACTTTACCAGCTGCAGTATCCCAAAATTTAAGACACAAGTTTAGATGATGTTTTTTTCGTTAAATGAACCCAAGAATCGCCCCCTTAAATATTGTACCTTTCTTTTGACACTCTGTATATGTATATAATTATTTGGTAACAACTATATACAAATCCAACGGCAACGGCCATTTTTCTCGTAAGCCCCTGTTCAAATTTGGAAGGCAGGGATAAAAAATAGTTTTGCTTTAGTTGGCGATATCTGCGACGTTGTCAGACCTATCGTTTCTCAGGTATTGATATTGTGTTTTGATTTTCTTATGTAATACCATGTCTTTTTTTTCGGATTCCTTGATTATTTAAAAGTATGTTTTTGATGAAAAAATAATGTTTTGAACCCAGCAGGGTCCCACGAAAAAGTAATTAAATTTTGTAAAGGATGCCTTTTAAACGTACAAAAAAATCCTGAAGATTATAACCAAATTCTTTTTTTATTAGAGAAACTTAAACAAAAACAAATTTGATAATTCTAGTGAAAACAAAATAATTGTTCTACATATTTTCCAATTAAATGTTTTTATTTCCCTGGTAAAAGGGAAGTATTGTAATCGTGAAAAAATCACCCTCCGAGATTTTTTTAGATCTTTACGTTTTAGGGTCCCTACATGCCGAAAAACATGTTTTCTCAATTCCGTCGGTCTGTCTGTTTGCGCATAGCTAAAAACTATTTACCCGATTGACTTCAAATTTTGGTCAAAAAATAAGGGTCATATGGCGATGATCTGGTATCATTATTGTAAAAATCCAATATGGCGAAACAAAATAGCGGTTTAGTGAAATGTTTAAAAAATTATTATTAAAAAACTACTCATCCAAGGGGAGGGCAATCAACGGAGTCGGCTCTCCACAGTATGGTGCAAAGGATTGAGAAGGCTTTATGCGGATGATGGATTGATTCTAATATCAGGCAAGTACTTGGGCATCGTCTGCGAGAGAATGCAGATGGCCTTTAATATACTGGAGGCATGGTGTAATGAGGTAGGTCTCACGGTTAATCCGCGGAAGACTGAGATGATCCCCTTTACAAGGAGAAGGAATTTAGGAGATTTTCGACCCCCCAAGATTGTATGGTGAACAACTGACCTTGGCAAAAGAGGTTAAATACCTGGGGGTCACAGTAGATGCAAAGCTGAGCTGGAAGACTCATGTCGATAGGCAGATAAGGAAGTCAATAGCGACCTTCTGGCAGCTCCGTAGAGCGGTAGGCACAACCTGGGGGCTAAGTCCTAGGGTCATGCACTGGCTGTACCAAGCAGTCATAAGACCCAGGATATCATACGGCTCAATAGTATGGTGGCCCTCGGTGGAGAGGAAAACCATTCGTTCCAGTCTTGCAAAAGTCCAGAGACTGGCTAGCCTAGCGATAACTGGAGCAATGAGGACGACGCACAGTGGTTCAAGGAGTGGAAAAAATACTCTGTAGGAAGTGTGAAAGAAATTAACATTTTTATCGCTAATAGATACCTGAATATCCCTAGTAAAAAAATGTAAAAGAATTTTTCAAAATTTGCTTTTAGTTGTTGTCAACTAAGCGACCATATGTTGAAAGGAACGAAATGTAGTGTTTCGAAATTTTGTTTTAATTAAAAAAATAGTAGCCATTCGATTAAAAATTTGTATGAATTATATCTCAAGGTTTATTTAGAATATTTATACCCCATTAGTATACTTGTAGAAACTACTGCGGCTTAATGAAATATATATATATATATATATATATATATATATATATATATATATAAAAAAATAATATTAAGATATTTCGTCTTTGCGTCAACATGCGTCAGGCCAAAAAATACGTATACGTGTACCTTATCTCCTAAACTAAATTCCTAAATAATATTTTGCTGCTCTTATCTGCGACTGTTACCACAAAAAATGTTTTTGTGTTTATTTGTATAGGTACAGATTTATCGGTTTACAGAAAGTATTAATGGTAAATTAGTTTAGTGTACCTCTTGACAAAGTAGAGTCGGTGTTTTAAAAATAATTTTTATTTGGTGTGATGGAGAGTATATTAATACCCTACTTGGAATTAGTGGAAGTTGTACTTTCAAGTGACCGGGATGGAGTTAAATGCTTTGAAAATATTACACGCAATTATCACGAGATGTCTGACCAGCTTTTAGAAGAATTAAAAAATAATTATTTCGAAATTTTTTACCTAATTTTTCACGAAGATGGCAAGCAGCCTCACGCAATAAAGACAGATTTTTAAAGCAGAATGAAGAGTGGCTAAGAGGGTCTTTCTCAGTTAATGTGGATTCATCGTTAATTCCTATGGATGTTGATGAACCCGGACCTTCATCACGTCCTGTTGGGCGCAAAGAAAAACCATTTGACGAATGCTGCCAGCGTACTAAACGTTATAAAGTTAAAAAGTTGCTTGAAAACTGTTCTAAGGAGTTAATTGTGGCAGCAGCTAACGAAGCTACAGGAACTTCAAAATCTCCAAGCTTTACACCCGAGAAAGCACTTAGCTTGCTGCTAGATGCTTCTTTATCGAAACACCAATATCAAATCATTAGAAAAGCAACATTAGAAATAGGCTTTGATATTTTCCCATCATATCATAAGGTATTAGAAGCGAAAACAGAATGTTACCCTTCTGAAGTCGAGATAACTCAAAGCTGCGCAACAGTTAAATTACAAACACTTTTAAATCATACAGCCACTAGAATTATGCAAAGTAAAAGTGAGGAAGATGTATGTGCAATGGGATCAGAATTAACTTTAATATCAAAGTGGGGATGTGATGGTTCATCTGGCCACAGTGAGTATAAGCAAACATTTGAGGAAGAAAATGCTTCCGACGCTAGCATGTTTTTAACATCTTTGGTTCCTCTTTGCTTACATGAGAAAGGAGACAGGTCATTAGTTTATTGGAAAAATCCAAGACCTTCTTCAACAAGATATTGTCGGCCTATTCGGTTTGAATTTATAAAGGAAACGCCTGAAAGTACTACAAGGGAAATATCAAGAATGAACACGGAAATAGAAACTCTAACAGATACTCTAACTCACATAAAAGAAAAATCATACAAAATACACCACGAACTTTTGTTTACCATGATTGATGGCAAAATTTCAAACACAGTAAGTAACACTTCATCTATGGTTTGTAATATATGCCAAGCGAAGCCATCTGAAATGAACAAATTATTGTTACTAAAAACTAAACCTAAAAATATTCAGGTTTTAAACTGGGGAATGTCACCTTTACATGCTCGAATAAAGTTTATGGAGTGTCTTCTTCATATAGCCTATAATAAATCATTTCAACAATGGAGGACAAACGCGGATACGAAAAAACAAAGAGAAGAAACAAAAAAGGGGATTCAAGATGAATTTTGGCGAAGGATCGGTTTAAAAATCGATGTAGTGAAACAGGGCATGGGTACGACTAACGACGGAAATACGTCAAGAAGGTTTTTTAGTGATCCTAGTCTTACTGCAGATATAACAGGAGTAAATGAACATTTGATTCGTCGATTTACAGTGATTTTGCAAGCCATTAACTCTGGTGTGCATATTGATCCCGACAAATTGGGTAAATATTGCCAGGAGAGAGCGAATTTGTATGTGGAACTGTATGGGTGGTATTACATGCCAGTCACGGTCCATAAAATATTAACACACGGAGAAGAAATTATAGCAGCTGCAGTACTCCCCATAGGGATGCTAACAGAGGAAGCACAAGAAGCGCGAAATAAATATTATCGCGCTTATCGCCAAAATCATTCTAGAAAATGTTCACGTGTCCAAACAAATACAGATGTCATGAACTTTCTCTTAGCTTCTTCTGATCCGTATTTGTCAGGACTAAGGGCAGAACCTATAACAAAAGAAGAAACTAATAAGAAACTAAACCATGAACTGTGGGATGAGGTGAAATCTTTATTTTATGGAAATATTTAATTACTTTATATTCATTTAATTTTTTTTAAATTTGGTAATAAGTTACTTTTCAATTATTATTAAACAAAAGTATTATTTTGTTTCGTTTTAATAGTCTTTAAAAAATTGTTTTACAGTGATGTTATTATGCATTAGATTATAAGATCCTAATTTATTGTTGATGATGTTCTCTTAAAAAATTATATTTAATTTGTTCTAACATACATAGGCAATATCATTTTTTTTGTTACTTTTTAGTTTTGTATCTATAGCTTCTTTAGGTAAATGGCAAATTAGATGTTCCTATATGCTACTGTTGTTTTTTACGAAAGCGATTATCAATAAATTTAATGTTATGTTCATGGCAACTTTAGTTCATTTCAATGTTGATTTTCCAGTGGTATTTATACTCTTTATTTTTAACAGGGCTTAATAAATACTGATCAGCTGTAAAACTATACATATATTTCAAATACCATTTTGATCTTTTCAGATATAATCTCATATTCAGCCTACCATATAAAGCAAAATAGTCCATCTATCAAAATTTGACAGTTACAAACAAATTAAAAGTTTTTCAATACATCCAAAATAAAGTACTTACACCTCTTATTATGTGCACCAAATATCATTCAAATATCATTTATCATTTGGAAATTATTAAATTATTTCCGTATTACCATATACCCTGAACCACCGTGCGACGCCGTCAGCAGCATTGGATATCTTGCAAGGGCTGCCATCATTGTCGACTTTTATTAAGAAAGAGGCTATGGCAGCGCACTTGCGAATGAGAGACGCAGGAGCTTGGCATACCAAAGGTGAGGTTGTGGGTCATGCAAGTATCTCTCCAGAGAGATCCCTTCATCTACCTACAGAGTAGCACGACCCTCAGGCAGACTAAGTTGGTATAAGGGTTATAGTATCTCAATCCCCGAAAGAGAGGACTGGGAGAGAAACACGCTGGAGTTCTCCAGAGAGGCAATGGTTTGCTATACGGATGGTTCACGTATGACACAGTTGCAATCCTCTGGTGCTGGAGTTTATATTGAGGCTACACAAACCGAGTCCAGCTTCCCTTTGGGGAAGTTATCAACGGTGTTTCAGGCTGAGGTATATGCCATTCTAATGGCAATAACGATGGGCAATAACGATGAAGGAAGTCATACAGGGGGCGGAGGGAGAGATTGTCATATGCTCAGACAGTCAAGCAGCACTTAAGGCGCTCGACTCACCCATGGCGGGATCAGTTTTGGTTCAGGAATGCGGTGACAGGCTAGAGCAGATAGATTGAGGGCAACGAGAGGGCAGATGAGTTTGCTAGACTCGGCGCCACCAGCCCGTATGTGGGACCAGAACCAGCTTTAGGCATCACTAGGCAGCAGATAAGGACAGCACTCGACGAATGGGCACAACATGAACTTCAAAGTGAATGGGGCAAGTCCGGGGTCGGGAAGCAAGCTAAACACTTCATTGTAAAGCCCGATAAGGGCCGAACAGAGTGGTTACTAGCCCGAGACAGGAAAGCTCTAAATTCCATCGTAGGAATAGTAACGGGCACTATCGATTGAGGAGACACCTCTTTATGTTAGGCATTGAGGAAGATTCTATCGGCACGGAGTGTCAGGAAAAGGAGGAAACTCCGCTTCACTTCCTGTGCAGATGTGAAGCGCGAGCGAGACTGCGACGAGATTTGGCACTACGGTCTTGCATAGGGACGAAGTTAAGAATCTTGCATGGAAGGATATGCAGACTTACATAGTAAGGACAGGCAGATTCAAAAAATGTACACCTGGTGGCGGGTGGTGGTTGAGGGAGGAGCTGGGGTAGACTGAAAGGGCCTTATAGGCCTACCAGTCAGGTCTCTAGACCTCCCCCTAACTACTACTACTACTACTACTTATCCAATTTACCTCAAATTTTACACAAAAATCAAGTATTATGTAAATAGGAAACAATTGGCAAAATTTTGGTACGAATCAAAGATGGCGAAATAAAATGGCAGCTTAATAAATTGTTTAAAAATTCCGCCTGAAAAACTGCTTAATAAATTGATTTCAAATTTTGGGTAAGAATTCATTGTGGTACAAACTGTCATACGAATTCAAAATGGCGGCCAAATGAAATGTTTGTGATCTTGAAAAAAATTGCAAGTTTTTTATATCTTTGTTTTATTGCGTCCCTAGATGCCAAAAAATAGGTTTTTTCGATTTGATTGATCTGCCTGTCAATCCGTGGCGTAGTTAAAAACTACTTTCCTGATTGATTTCAAATTTTGGTCAAAAATTAACCGTTGGGTTGGAATGAAATGGTAATATTGGGTAACATAAAATGTTACTAGGTCATCCCCATATGACTCTTAATTTTTGACCAAACTTTGAAGCCAATCGGGTAACTAGTTTTTTAGCCATGCCGCGAACAGAGAGACCGACGGAATTGAGAAAACTTGTTTTTCGGCATCTAGGGATCTGAAAAAATCTCGGCGGGTGATTTTTTCACGATTACAATATTTCCTTTTTACGAGGGAAGTAATAGTGCTTAGTGTGTTAAATATATAGATTTAAACTTCACACTTCCTTATTGTCTATAGTTTATTGTCAGATTACAGATTTTACATAGTTCCACGAGCAGTAGCAAACTCCAAAACGAACAGATAATAATAAAGTCATTTCAATATGTTCAGATATTATTGAAAATACCTATATGGCGAAAGACGTATAAAATTATTTAGCAGACAATTCCTTCACAAACGAGGTGATTAAAATTCTGTATCTGATAGCACGTAGGGTAATAACTTAAACGGGATAATCTGGGGTCCAATAACACCGAACATTAGCAGACAGTAAGGAAACCCTTAAAACTCCGGAAAGGGTCAAGGGATGTCCGGATTTTGGACGGTCTCTTGGAATTGAACTTTTGTTCCTTTCATATTTACCTGTAGAGGTTAATGTTGGCTTTAAGATTAATTGGCATGTTAGGTGGTACAAATGTTTGGTAGTAAAAAAAACGGTTTTAGAGGAATGACATGCATTCTTGAAGTTGCAGCACCAGATGCTGCATGGTAACTACTTGAGCACTGACATGTATACAACATACTAATATATTCAAACACAAAACTAAAATTTTAAGGTGCCTTATAGAGTTATTTTTGCGTATTTAGATGTTTAGGAGTGTGTTAAGAACGCTACCTCTTAGTCAGATCCTCTGTTATTTATTCAGGTATAATTTGTGTGAGATTATTTGAAACTTCCAATATTTTTTTTGGATTCGAACATTGTTTTCAAGAGCTATTTTAATTTTTTTTTGGCGCATAAAACAAATTTTAAGTGCACTATAGCGTACAGGCTTATTGGCTAAATATGGCCCATATTTAACTTTTTGTTGAATGTGGAACCTAGAAAAAAATATCATAAACAAAAAACTCAATCGTCAGGAGAGTATTATGTAAATTTAAGAAATGTTCTCTAAAGCTATAAAAAAGGAGAAACAAGGATTTTTAAAATATAATCTAAATACAAATAATCCCAAACAATTTTGGAGAAATAGTAAAAAATGAAATATTATGTTAAAAGAGTCGAAACCTGGAAGTTAATTTCCTTCAGCTCAAAATTTAAATAATTATTTTTTAAATTCTTCAGGTAATTTATTGCCGGAAAAATACTTAATTATGTTTTATTCAACACAAACATTAACTCAAATTATAAATAAAAAACCTTTCACTTTAAATACGGTATCAAATTATGGCATTTTAAAAATGATATCTAATATTAAAACAAAATCATGTGGTTTTGATGGCATTACATTAGACAGGTTATCTTTTTGTTTAAGTAACTGCTTTGACGTTCTTACTCATATTACCAATATGTCAATATTAAATAATTATATATATGGGAAATTAGCACCATTATTCCTGTACCAAAGATAAATAATTCCTATTGCATTACTTACTACTTACTTACTAAATTCTTGAAAGAGTTATATTTAACCAAATTATACATTATATTAATACCTATAATATTTTACTAGATAATCAATAAGGTTTTAGAAAAAAAATTAGCGCCAAACATTACTTACTAAATTATAAGATGATAGCTTAGAAAATTGGGATACTGGATTTGCTACTAACGTAGTATTACTTTATTTAACTAAGCTTTTGATTCTTTAAATCATGAGATGCTTTTAGCCAAACTTAAATACATAGATTTCAGTGACAAAACATTTCAATGGTTTATTAATTACCTTGCTAACCGTAATCAGTTTACTAGAATCTCTAAGGAATACAAATTTAACACTTTTAATATGTTATCGATACATAAAGGAGTACTTCAAGGGTCTGTTCTTGGCCCACTGCTTTTTATTATTTACACATTTGATTTTTATACATCAATTAAACATGGTAACCTTTAAGCATTTGCAGATGCAACTCAAATTTTGTTAATTTAATAAATGAAGACCTTTTTAATATATGTAAAAACATTAAAAACCATGGATTAAACATTAATACAAATAAATCTAAATTATTATTAATTGGTCCAAAAAATTTACTTACTAAAATAAAAGCCAATTTTCATTTTAAATTTACTTATGAGAGCTATACTATTCCTTTAGTTACTTCAATGAGAGATCTTGGTGTTATTTTTGATCAAAATTTAAATTTTAATGATCATAAAAAAATCGTTAAAAATGCATATTTTAAACTAAGCATTTTATACAATTTTAAAGGTTTTTTAAATACTAACACTAAACTAAAACTTGTTGATTCTTTAATTCTAAGTGGCCTTGATTATTGTGATTTAATTTATCATACAAGTATCAGTTCTAATGATAAACATAAATTAACCCAATTTAGTTCAGTACATGGTCATTTAGTAACAAATATGTAGTGTCTTTTTAAACATTTGTATTGGGTGCCATTTTGTTCCATCATATTGCATTTCTACCAATAGTTTACCAGTGTCTACCTATGTCACACTTGATTTGTGGGCATTATTTAAAATCATTCCATAAATATACTGGATAATTAGTTTTATTAGTAATAATTTATTTAACGTTTCACTAGGCCGCCATCTTGTTCGGACATATTGGATTTTTACTAAAATATTACCACGTCATCCCCACGACGACCCTTAATTTTTGACTAAAATTTAAAGTCAATGTGGTAAGTATATCTTAAACTATGCCGCGAACTGTCAGACAGACTGACAGAGGGAATCGAAAAAACATATTTCTTGGCATCTAGGAATGCTAAAACGTGAACCTATGTTAAGAAGGTGATTTTTTCACGATTACAAACATTTTATTTGGCCGTCATTTTCGAATTCGAATAGTTTATGTCTATACCACAATTAGTTTTAACACACAATTCGAAATCAATCGATTAAGTAGTTTTTTCCGGCTGAATTTTTAAATATTTTATTAAGCCACCATTTTGTTTCCCCATCTTGGATTCGTACCAACATTTTTTACCAGTTAATTCCTACATAATACTTGATTTTTGTGCAAAATTTGCGATAAATTGGATAAGCAGTTTTTTAGTAATAACTTTTTTAAACACTTCACTAAACCGCCATTTTGTTTCACCACATTGGATTTTTACCAAAATGTTACCAGATCATCCCCATATAAGGCTTAATTTTTGACCAAAATTTGAAGTCAACGGGTAAGTAGTTTTTCAGCTATGTCGCGAACAGACAAACCGACAGACCGACGCAAATGAGAAAACATGTTTTTCGGCATTTAGGGATACTCAAACAAAACAGATCTGAAAAAATCTCGAAATTTTTTCACGATTAAAGTCCTTCCCTTTTACGAGGGAAGCAAAATGGTAAATACAAGGTTGTACGGTTGGGTATGTAGTTTTTAACGTATTGCTTCTAATGTACAAAAGGTGTTTTGAAAAAACATGACATAATAAATAAGTCCTTTCTTCTTCATTATTAATATACTAGGCTTACCAACAATGACTTATTATTAAATGTTTCTTAATTCTGTCATAAAGATTGTGACACAATTCTTAAATAGGTACAGGGTTTTTTTTTATATATTGCCACCTCCCTTATCTTTTTTATTTGACATTTTAGAAAAATATGTCCCAAATAAAAGTTAAATGGTTTCAAATGAATTTTTATGAAAACATTTTTTTTCATATACAGGGTGCTACAGAAAGTCTGGGCGTGGTCCAAGTTTCTTATTTCAAATAGGTACCCCATTTTTTTATTGAATTTTCGGATTCTCCTGAGAATTTTACACATTTTTTATAAGGGATATTCTATACTTAAATCTAAAGCCTAAAGAGATATTGTTATTTTTTGAAAACTATTATGTAAAACAGGTAAACATTTTTCTGGTCGTAAACTGGTCATTGACGGTGACTGTTTTACTGTTTGGTAGACTTTCTGTCAATTTCTGGATAAGATGTCACATTTCTGATGAGGAAAAATCCGACAACCTTCGCATAGCTTATGAGAATAACAAAAATACAAAATACACAGGCAACCAGAACAGAAATCACCATCTTCCAACGAATCGCCATCTAAACAAACATTTTTTGAAATATCAGACGTGGATTTTTTTCCTTCTACGGGGTATTCCAAAAACATCGAATTTTGGAAATATGCATATGAATCTAATTAAGGCAACACATGTTTTTAAAAAATATATGTATAATATTAACGAAAACAGAAAAGAATATTTTAAAAACTACACACAGCGTCAAAAAACTTGGACCCCTTCATAAGTCGCAATGCAAATAAGCTTTCCTCAAGACCGCGTATCTTCAGTAATAAATGAACCAACGAAGTGACTGAAAAATGATTATGTCAACGAATAGCGGGACTACCACTTTTAGTTAACTGAGCCATGATATTGTAATCAGCAAGCTAATAAGGAGAGTTTAATTTTCCCATTTAATTTGCATTAGGTCCTGTGTTGAGAAACTTTTAAACACTCTGTAGAGCGTTCTAATTACAATAGAATATTTCATGTGGCTAAAAGTGGCAGCCCTGCTATTCGTTAACATACACTTTTTTTAATCACATGGTTGGATCATTTATTACTCAAGATACAAGGTCTTGAAACAGAGCATTTTTGCATTGCGTCTTATGAAGGGGTCCAAGTTTTTTGACGCTGTGTTTATTACAAAAAACTACATATTATCAAATAATTCAATAATGAAATGAAATATAAATATTATAATTGCTGAATATGTCCACCATTCATTTCAATACAATTTGTATAATCTGCTTCGATTTTATTAATCGCATTAATAATGAATTGTGCATGATTATTGTTTAAATCCTCAATGGCTTCAATTATTCTCCTTCTTAACACCTCTATATCTTCCGTGGGAGTTTCATATATTTTATTCTGCAAAAATCCCCACAGAAAAGAGTCAAGAGGTGTTAAGTCGGGACTATTGGGCGGCCACCGAATCGGTCCAGTCCGACCAATCCACGTTTCAAAATTTTGATTTAAAAAATTTAGGACCGCAAAAACATTGTGTGGTGGGGCTCCATCTTGTTGCCAAATAATTTGGTTGTATTGACGGAGGGGTAAGTTATCCAAAATAGGTTCCAGATCATTATTTAATAAATTTAGATATTTTTCTCCATTTAAAGATCCATCAATGAAAATCGGTCCAATAATTTTGTTGTGAAGGAGCCCGCACCACACATTTAAAGTTTTCCGACCTTGGGTTTTAATTTCACGCATGGCCCGAGGGTTTTCCGTTGCCCAAAATCTAACATTTTTCCGGTTGTGAATCCCGGCAGTACTAAAGGCGCATTCATCTGACCATAAAACTTTTTGAAAAATATTGTTATCTTCATCTTTCATCAGCAACATTTCCTGGCAAAACATGGTTCGTTGGTTTTTCTGATCTTCAGTTAATTTCTGGACGGGTAAAATTTTGTATGGGAAATATCCATGCTTTTTTAATGTCGAATAAATTTTGAAAATAGATTTATTAAAAAAAATTGATGCGTCTTTTAAGGCTGCATTTGGATTTTCTGAAAATAAATAATATTTGCGTAAGTTACTTTATATCCTGTGGGTAATTTCTATTAACCTACCTTGAAAAAATAATAAAATATTTAATTCCTCCTCCTAATTAATAACCGCAGTACGTTTTTTTCTTTTAACAGTCATTCGATTTCGAAAGCCAAGTTCAATATTTTTGAAAGTTTTTCGAGATGGAATAGCTCGCATGGGGAAAAGCCGCTGATATTCTCTTCTTGCCGCGCAAGCATTATTATTATTCTTGTAGAAAATGCGAAGAATATCACATCTTTCTTCGTCAGTGTAATGCATCTTTTCAATGAATTGACAGAACGCCAGATCACCGTCAATGACCAGTTTACGAACAGAAAAATGTTTACCTGTTTTACATAATAGTTTTCAAAAAATAACAATATCTCTTTAGGCTTTAGATTTAAGTATAGAATATCCCTTATAAAAAATGTGTAAAATTCTCAGGAGAATCCGAAAATTCAATAAAAAAATGGGGTACCTATTTGAAATAAGAAACTTGGACCACGCCCAGACTTTCTGTAACACCCTGTATATGAAAAAAAATGTTTTCATAAAAATTCATTTGAAACCATTAAACTTTTATTTGGGACACATTTTTCTAAAATGTCAAATAAAAAAGATAAGGGGGGTGGCAATATATAAAAAAAAACCCTGTACATATAAATTACTACAATCTATATGTTTAAAACACTAAGCCAGATTTTTCAGCAAGTTCGTGAGCAAGAGTTACGAGTGAAACCAAGAGACTCTCGTAAATCATTATTTAATAAATTATTGACACTTCCATGCATCTGTCCTGCCTGATTTTTATTTTAAAAAATTTAGAGAGAAAATTCAGACTTCATCAGCTTACATGACTCGTAATACCCACATAGCAGCACTTCCTATACCAACTTCCACTTTAGTTAAAAATTCTATAATATATAATGGGAAGAAAATATTTAATCACCTTCCGAAGCAGGTAAGAAAAATTGATTGTTGTAAAAAGTTTAAGAAGGAAGTCAAAATTATGTTATTAAATCGGGCTTATTATTTAGAGACGGCATTTTTTAACGATTCATTGTAATAATAGTACTGTTTGTCTCTCTATATTTGTTTTAATAACTTACAATATTTGAAACTCTAACACTAAGATTTCAATTAAAACATATTTTTAAAATTTTTGTACATGTCCTGTTTATTACATCCAGAATTAATTTTAATTTTAAGTGTTTTTTAGAGCGTATTTGTAAATATTATTCCTATATGTAACAATAATTGTATATTTGATACTTGTAACAACACTATAATTAGATTGTATTTTTTATAATAATTTCTGCTTTGTCAATGAGATTTTATCTTTTGATATTAAAGCTATGTTTGACTTTGACTTTGATCAGGAATATGAAGCTAACGGTAACAATATGTACTTCCAGCAGGATGGCGCACCTCACATTTCGCTCTCAACTCGCCAACCTTTGTGTTATAAATTTGGTGGATAGGGAGGGAAAACCAATAAACTGAGCCCCCAGGTCACCTGACCGTACGTGATACATTTTTATAGGGCTACACCAAAGATAATGATTACCATCCACAACCTCAAAATTTAGAAAAACAATATTCGAGAGGTGAACGACAATATCCCTAGCCTATTTCTTGCGGATGTGTATATAATTTAGAAAGTTTAAGTCGATGTCATTTTGAGTTTATATAAAATAAAAAATCAATTGGTTTAACAGCTATATATAGACCACCCTCAACAAATATACATTTTTTCTTAGAGGATCTTAACGAATATTTTACAAACTGTCATAAAACACATATAGAAATATTTTCTGGGGATATAAACATTAATTTATTTGATAAGTGTGATATTTTAACAAATATTTTTTTTTCTTAACCCTATTCAAGAAGAGGAATTCATCAATCACATCTCTATTTTCAAAAACGACTCTGCTCCAGGGAAAGACGGTGTAACCGCAAACATTATCAAAAATATACACAATTTTACTTAATTTTTATTTTGAAAATTTTAAAATCCGTTTGGATTGGAAAACATCTATTATAATCCCAATTTTTAAAGCGGGTAATAGACAAGAAGTACAGAATTACCGACCAATATCATTGATCAATAATTTTGGCTTTTCTGTCTCAATGGCGGATCGACCTGATAACAAAATCATTAAAATTCATAATCAATCTAGTGATAATAACCAGCGTAATTGTGAACATACGTACTGCACTAATTTAAATGTTTTTTTTTTTTGTAAATGATCGTCTGGTTACCGAGACTTTTCAACACTATTTTTTGTATTGATTTATTGCGTATTTTTTTCTATAAAACTAATATACCTTTCTTCAATAACATTTCTGGACGATGTGGTGAATGCGCCCTTGTAATTCCACTGGAAACTCATCGCGCCATCTAACGGAAAAGGCAGAACAAGGTCTGCCGGGCCAGCTAGTATACTTTAAATACACTAAACGCCATTTGCAACGTTCCACGCAAAATTTGTTATTATTTCGAAGCCCTTTTTCGTGTTAACAAGTCAAGATATTTAGGAGTTTTCTTGCGTTGCACATAAATTCTTGGACTAAAAAGTTTACCTGACGCTTTATATTCATCGGTGCCATTAATATATATCCCGTATATTTCTTGATCAGTTAATTTTTAATGGAATTAAACCGACAGACAGACAGACGGAATTGAGAAAACATGTTTTTCGGTATCTAGGAACCCTAAAACAAAAAGATCTCGGAGGGTGTTAATTCCTGTATTACATTTAATATTGCTGCAAACTTTGAAGTCAAGTGAATAAGACTTTTTTTACAATGGTTTTTGTCGAAATTTTATTTGGCAGGAATTTTGTTTAGCCATTTTGAATTCGTACCACAGTTTTACCATTTTATCTCTATATCACACTTAATGCTTGCTCAAAATTGCAAATTTTTTACAAAGTAGTTTTTTTGGCTGATTTTTAAAATAATTTATTAGGCTTGTTTTGCTGTCTTGGAATAATACCAAAATATTACAGGTTGATTTCTATGTAACACTTAATTTTTGTGTAAAATTTGAGGTAAATTGGATAATTTCTTTTTTAGTGATAATTTTTTAAGTCTTTACTAAACTATTAACAGAGAAAACAATGTTCTAGAAATTATGTATTTTAGTAGTAATGAGAATTAAAAATTTGATAAATAATAGGCAGAAAAAAATGACAAATTGTTTCTAAAAACAGAAACAATTTGACAAAATCAAATGTTTATAAATAACTTATGATCAAAATTACACATAGAGACACAAATGGAATTCTGGACATTTTTTTTAATTTCTTTTACTAACTTTACCTGAGCAACTTCAAAATCTGTTTTTTAAATTTTTCCTCAATGTTGGTCAGTACGTCAACATAGACTTAATAGCTATTGGACATGCAGTCCTTTACATAAATAATAACTGTTCTATTCTGTTGATAATCGCGAAAATTCCGGAATTATTATTGCTATAACCACCCCATTTGAAAAAATATCGGCTTTCAAAAGGTAGCCGCTAGACGACGAAGCAATTTATTAAATCATATGTTAATAACCCTTGAGCTGAAAAAAAATCCGTTACAGGTATATGAATGTCTGGAAACGGACTGCGTGAAGCCAAAGGGTCGTAAAATCTAAAATCTGAGCCCCTTTTAGTGTTTATAGTTTGGTGGTTCTTTAACCTGTCTTGGATAGTTTTGTTTTCACCTTAGCAGATGTTTTAAAATTCTTTGTGTGCAGTCACGTTGTTGAACTGGCCTTAATCTTGACGGAACAAAGTGCCCGCACAAAACCTACTTATAACACAAATTAAACCGGTCAACAAATAAACTTAGGCATGCTGTTCTTTAATAAAAGTTCTATCTTATACGATTTTTGAACTATCTTTTATTTTTAAACGGAAATTTTATTGGCTTTATACTCTTTATTTTTTCCATTATACATTTAAAAAAAAAATAATAGAATATTTCGAAAAACGTCAAATTTATTATATTTTTTTATACATAAAATAATTTTTGCATTATACAAAGTATACGATGAGGAGGCTCCTTAAAAACAAATAAAAAAAATCGGTAAATTTGCTTTATCCAGAACTTCCCTCGTTATGAATTTTTCCTTTTATTAGAATTAGTGAAGTGTGACCTAATTTAATTTAATACATAGCCATTTAGTAAGACATGTACTGTCTTTTCAAACATTTATATTGGGTGTCATTTGTTCCACCATATTGGATATCCACCAGTTTGTCCTTATATCATATTTAATTTTTCTGCAATATTAAAAGTCAATTAATTCAATAAGATTTTTTTTACCTTGCTTTTTAAACATTTTATTTGGCCGCCATTTTGTTTCTTGAATTCGCACCACAACTTTACCAGTTTATCTCTAATCACACTTAATGCTTGCAAGATTGAAAATAATTGAAATTATTCTAATAATTAGTTCTTTCATCCTGATATTTTAAATATTTTACTAGGGCGCCATTTTGTTTTGCCACCTTGGATTCATACCAGTTGATCCCTACATAATACTTAAATACCATACTACCAAAATATTATTAGTTCATTCCTAACTAACACTTAATTTTTGTGCGAAATTTAATGTAAACAAATTAATTAGTTTTTTAGTAATAATTTTCTAACGTTTCATTAAGTCACCATTTTGTTCCGGTATATTGGATTTTTTATCAAAATATTACCAGGTCTTCCCTATATGACCTTCAATTTTTGACCAACATTTCAGGTCAATTTGGTAAGTGGTTTTTAAACTGATGTGAACTGACAGCCAGACTGATAGACATACAGACCGACGAAATTGATAAAATATAATTTGTAATGTAAAACCTGAGAGGGTGATTTTTTTCAAAAAATAATTTTATTTGGCCGCCATTTTGTTTCAGCATCTTGAATTCGTCCCATAATTTTACAAGTTTATCTCTATACCAAACTTAGTTATTGCACAAAATTTTAATCCATTAGGTAGTTTTTTCGGGCTGATTTTTTCAATATTTTATTAAGCCGCTATTTTGTTTCGCCATCTTAGAATCGTACCAAAATTTTACCAGTTGATCCCTACATAATATTTAATTTTTGTGCAAAATTTGGGGTAAATTGCACAAGTAGTTTTTAAGTAATAATTTTTTTAACATTTCACTTTGCCGCCATTTTGTTCCGTCATACTTGATTTTTATCAAAATGTTACCAGGTCATCCCCATATAACCCTTAATTTGTGACCAAAATCTGAATTCAGTCGGGTAAGTAGTTTTTAGGTTTTCCGTGAACATACAGACCGACAGACAGACGAACCGACGGAATTAAAAAAAAACGTTTTCGGCTTCTAGGGACCTTGAAATGTAAAGATTTGAAAAATCTCGGAGGGTGAGTTTTCACGATTACAATACTTCCTTTTTACGAGGGGAGTAAAATATTTCTAAAACAGTGAAACACGTCAACTTTTATCTATTTATTTAATAAAAAACATTTTTTTAACTACATAACCCTAGAAATAAAACTGTGCCTTGAAAACGAAAAAAAAGTATTTTAAAAGCATTTAGCTTTTTTAAAATAGATGATACAAGTTAAACTCCTTCTTTTATCATTTTGGATATAAACAATTTTTTTCATAACTGGTATAGTTCAAGAGGATAGAAATAGCTTCCTGAAAACATTCAAAAAATATATTACTCATTTATATCTTTTACATAAAAAATTAATTGATGCCATAATTATGGCCAGTACTGTAGATACTAAGTAAAAAGTGGAAATTGGCAAACAACCAGTATTTGTTGTTTTAATAAAAAAATATTTTGCAGATGTTATTCTAGCTAGTATAGGTTAAAGATTTAGTAAATTTTAAACTTTATTCGTCCAGAGCATTTCTATTTTTTTATACCATATATATTATTTATACCCTCGAAAGGTGTTTAGTTTGTAACAGTTTAAGAGTTTTCAGTTTGGAAACAATGCCTAGGAGTCGAAGACAACGATTTTTACTTTCCTCATAGAGTTTATGTATATTAAGAATAGTATAGGTCCCAAGATAGTACCCTGGGGGACTCGACCCTTATTTTTTAGGGGATTACTTAGCACTTATTTTAATCTCAAATGTTT